>CAMRHE010000353.1:1487500-1502500 GCA_947044405.1 Leptodactylus fallax
ACACTTGTCATATATCTTTTGTTGGCAATGACAGAGGTCAAAGTATTGAGATGAACTTTTGTTATTGACCAAATACTTACACTGTGTTCCAAATTATTATGCAAATAATATTTTCTCATACTTTCCAAAATTACCTATATGAATTGCAGTCATTGTAATTTTCCAGTCATCAACTATTCGAGTATAATTGAAAGGTTTTTGAACAAACTGCCTATGATAACAGTATATTTAAAATAAAAAAAAAAAAAAAACACTCAAAATGCAGGTTTTAAATTATGCACAGCAGAATTTGCAACCTTTTCATTTTTATTAAGAACAAAAAAATGGTCATTGTGAAATTATAAGCATTAGCAGGTTATTACAAACTGAAATCAAACAGTTTTCAAGCCAAAACTTTATTCTAGGTGATGTTACATTTGCACATAGGACCCCTTGTTCGAAAGAAGCTTCTGAACTCTCTCGTCCATTGAATTTGTCAGTTTTTGGATGGTTTCTGCTTCAATTGTTTTGCATGAGGACAGAATACCCTCCCAGAGCTGTTGCTTAGATGTGAACTGCCTCCCACCATCATAGACACTCCTTTTGATGATGCTCCAGAGGTTCTCAATGGGGTTGAGGTCAGGGGAGCATGGGGGCCACACCATAAGTTTGTCCCCTTTTATGCCCATAGCAGCCAGAGATGCAGATGTGTTATTTGCAGCATGAGACGGTGCATTATCATGCATGAAAATGATCTTTCTGCAGAATGCATGGTTCTTCTTCTTGAACCATGGCAGGAAGTGCTGTTTGAGAAACTCCACATACATTATGGAGTTCATCTTTACCCCTTCAGGGATCCTAAAGGGGCCGACAATCTCTCTCCCCATGATTCCAGCCCAAAACATTACTCCACCTCCTCCTTGTTGGCGCCGTAGCCGTGTTTGCATGGGGTGTCCATCAACAAGCCATCCTCCACTCCATCCATTTGGACCATTTGAGTGTTGCACGGCACTCATCGGTGAACAAAACCGTTTTGAAGTCAGTCTTCATGTATTGTTTGGCCCACTGGAGCCGTTTCTGCTTGTGTGCAGTGGATAGAGGAGGTCGACAGGATGGCTTACGCACAGCTGCAAACCTCTGAAGGACCCTGCATCTTGTTGTTCGGGGGGACGTTGGAGGCACCAGCAGCTTCAAAAACTTGTCTGCTGCTATGACAAGGCATTTTGGAAGCTGCTCTTTTAGCCTGACGTAATTGCCTGTTGGAAAGAGTCCTCAATTTTCCCTTATCAGCACGCACACGTGTGTGCTGTGAATCAGCTACATACTTCATCGTGATCATCGCACAATCAAGAAGTGTCTTGGCAATGTTGATTGTAGTCATGCCTTGACCTAAACACTCCACAATTTGTTGCTTCTCCGCAGCCGACACATCCTTTTTCTTTCCCATTTTGGCTGAAAATGTAGGCTGCTTAATAATGTGGGACAGCCTTCTTAAGTAGTCTTGCCTTTAATTGGACACACCTGCCAAACTAATTAGCACAGGTGTCTGCAATTGCTTTCAGTGATATAAAGAGCCCTGACACACATCACCATCAATGAGTTTAAATGACAAACAAAAAAAAATTCTTACCTTATCACTCCTAAACACTTTTTGCATAATAATTTGGAACACAGTGTATATTCCACCATAATTTGCAAATAAATTCTTTAAAAATCAGACAATGTGATTTTCTGGATTTGTTTTCTCATTTTGTCTCTCGTAGTTGAGGTCTACCTATGGTGTCAATTACAGGCCTCTCATCTTTTTAAGTGGGAGAACTTGCACAATTGGTGGCTGACTAAATACTATTTTTTTTTTTTTTTTCTTTTTTCTCCCACCCCCACTGTACTTGTGCAATGCCTCCTTGGAAGCAGCTCGCCGATCTGCCAAGGGGGACGCCTACGCAGTGGCTATCCGCCGTACGTTTTGGATACGCTTGTGAAATACTGAGTCCACCTTCAAGAAGGTGGTAGTGGCCCTTCCTTTTTCCCGGGATGATCAAGGCCGACTTTTTGGCAAAGACCTTGAAAAACTTAGCTTTTTTTCTCCTCCAGAGGCGACCTAAGTTCCAGCCATCTCCTTCTGACCATTCTTAGCGTTTTTGCTTCTTTTGTGGCTCCTCCTTTTAGCTCTGGAGGAAAGTTTTCCCAGAGCTCCCCGATCCAAGAAGCTCTTTCAAGCCACACCTGCCTGGCAGTCCCGCACCAAGTTCTCCAGGCCTTCCACTTCCAAGCTTTCCTTTACATGGGGCCTCTTGGGTGGGGGAACAACTTCTCTCCTTGCCAGCGTCGACGCCTGTGTCAAGAGGTGGTGTCAACTGGCTACTCCAGAGCGTTCTCCACCCTCCCAAGTGGAAGAGATATATACTGTCTTCGTTATGTGGTAGGTTTGCAAGATTTCCAGTTTGTCGCATTCCCCTTCGGACTGGTGGCCATCACCTCCATCCGTAGGGTCTCTGAGGTGGCTTTCCTTTTCCCCAGCCTCCTTTTGGTTATCCACAGGGATAAGATTGTCCTCCGTCTGCCACAGTCTTTTCTACCTAAGGTGGTCTTCTTCCGTATCAATGAGGACATTGTTTTACCATCCTTCTGTCCAGACCCCAAGCATCCACGTGAACGGTCTCTTCAGTGCATAGATGTTGTCTGGTAAATTCTGGTCTATTTGTCTTGCACTGACCCTTTCCGAAGTTTACATGCTTTGTTTGAGGGCCTTCGGAAGGGTTTGCCTGCTTCCATCTCGCAATGGCTTCTGTCTGCAATTAAGGAAGCCTATCGGCTTAAGGGTGTGCCCTTCCGTGTGATGGCTCATGTTCTGAATCAGGCTACTGCTGCCCAGGTTTGCAAGGCTGCCACCTGGGCCTCAATCCACACTTAAACACAATTTTACAAGATCCATTCTGTGGCCTCTGCCGATGCCAGTTTGGGTCGCAAGATTGCAAGCGGCTGTGCGCTAGGTGGTTTGCATGGCCGTGTATTTCCCATCCTCTGGGACTGCCTAAGGACATCCCACTGTGTCCCCCAGTGAATTAGGTGAGAGAGGGGAATTTTTGTACTCACCATAAAATCCTTTTCTCTGTGTTTTCACAGGGAGACACAGATTCCACCCTTGTTCATGCTCGAGCGGTTTTGGTTCTTTTCGGGTTCAGGACATGATGGTGGCTGTTGCTTTAATGTTCTTTTTTTTTTTTCCTTTGTCTCTCTCCCCTACTGCTGTGGTACAACTGATTGAGCAGTGTCTGTGAGAGGGGTATTACCCGGAGGTGGAGCCATCAGGTTGTTTCTTCTCCTAGTGGCCGGGCTAATACCCACTGTGTCCCCCAGTGAAAGAGCTGAGAAAAGGATTTACGTTGAGTACAAAAATCCCTCTTTGTCTAGTACTGTGGTGATAAATCTCCCTATATAGACACATTTGTGGTCAGGAGTTGCAGTGTTGACCACAGCCTACTGTTATTACAAAGCTATCAGACCGCACCATGCCAGATCTGCCTGATTAGTAAATACAAAGAAGCAAAAGGGATTCTAAAAATAAAGCGCTCATCAGGTCAATATAGTAATCTCATCTTTATTGTGTGTGCACACACACACACACACACACACACACACACGGACAAAGCGTAAAACCTCTAAATCCAATAGAAACCTGCACAGAGAGGCATCAAAATAAGATGTCCCCTCCCCCTACTGTTGGAATCCAAAATAATGGTACATCCAAAAATATCACGGTAATGACAGCAACAAATATCAACCTACCACTTGAAAGTACAACTATTCCTATTCTTTCCGTACAAAGATATAGACCTGACTTGCATCTTGCTGTTGATATCCTTGCTATTTCTTTGTCTTTACTGATTGTATTTGGATGTCTGGTCTAGCACTCAGTTTACTATATGTTGTATACAATTTTCTGTTTTATTTTCCTATTTGTAGATCATCTTCCTAGTTATGCATTGACAACCTCCAAACCCCCCTCCCCTCCACTGCTTAACTAGTGTTGCATAGCTAGGCAGATTTGCCATTCAGGTTCCTGGGATAGTAATGGGTAATGCAGAGTATTAAATCTCCCTCCTTGCTGTATAACTGCATCATAACTTGTCAACTTTCCTTTCAGGGTTCTAGTAATGCTGGGCATATGAATCTATAGTAGAGACTACTCAATACTAAATCTGCCTAAATAAGTTCCAATGCTTGCTCCATAATTGTGATATCGTGCAGACTTTCTTTCAAAGTATCAGGGTTGATGTGTAGTGTGCCAGATCATGTCAGAGCTTGCGAGATTTACATTTAATAGTTGAAATACAAGGTAATGCTGTAATATGTAATGACAAAATACTCAATGTACCTAGGAATTGCCCTCCTTGCTCTGTAATTCTATAACTTATCAGGTATGCCTTTCAGGGTCCTGGGTAAGCTAGGAGTTGCCTTTTAGAAATGGGTAAAGTTGGCTGAATTGTACAAAGTAAAAACAACAAATATGTAATAGTTGCCTCCCTCAGGTGCAATTCACACCCTGGAACTGCACAGTTTCCATTATGGGGGGTAAGCCACCTCTGTTTTTCACAGCGCCTAACCTGTCATTTGTTGGAAGGGTAGAGGCGCAGAAAGTACTTTGTCTACCTGCAAAATCTCTACCTAACTGCTTATAGCAGATAAACTTGCAAATAAGTGTGTCTGAGTTTAGTGTCCCTTTTAATTTGGTCTATAATTGTTGATCCTATAGTGAACTAACATCTTTGGTCTGTGCTCTGGGGCTCACAGCTGTTTACTTCAGTTTGATAAGTGTGGAAGATATATGACAACTGTTACAGATTGATTTATTTTGACAAGCTGAAGAAACGGCCTCTAAAAGGTCCAAGCTGATTTTGGCTGCAAGTTTTAATTTTACAAGCTCTTTGGTACAAATTTTCAAGCAGATTGTGATGATTATGATTTATTTATTTATTTTTTGCTTCACGTTACTTGTATAGGATTTTAACCATGAAGGTATGGTATGATTCTTTTATTTTCATTAATTTATTAGCTCTCATGTGTTGCTTTCTTCTATAGCGTGAAATCCATCAACAGCTAGCAGAAAAGGCTAAATCTGGTGATTTGAAAGTGGTCAATGGATCTGCTGCAGCTGCTTCTCAGCCACCTTCAAAACGCAAGCGACGATGGGATCAGACAGACCAAACGCCAGGGTCAACTCCAAAGAAGGTTTCCAGCTGGGACCAAGCCGAGGTCGTTGTACATAATCTAGATACACATATATTTATTACTATTAGTTAGGGCTGGGCAATTTATGATCCAAATCGAAATGTTTAATCAGGCATTTTAGATCACGCCCATTTTAAACAAGGGCCCTTTTACAGTATAACTTAAGTGCTGGACAACCCCAACCCCACCCCACGTGATTCGTCTTGAGTTTTGGCTGGTGGTTTTATTTGGCTTGAACCCAGCCGAACCGCAACTATTATACTGTGGTGTCTCTTCAGACCCCAGTGTATAAGCAGAGGCCCAGGGGAGGTGAGGAAACAAAAAAAAAAAAAAAAAAAATACTATTCGCATCTCTGGCTTGTCTGTGCATCAGAACGCCATGTGACGCTGAGGCCCGTAGACGCAAGCCCCACACCACATGACTTCATCTAGTCCCTGACGTCAGCCACAAGCGCTGAAGAAAGTAGGGTGTTGTGCCAGAGCCCAGAAGTGGTGAGCAACCTATATATACTTATTTATTTTTTGTTTTCTCGTCTCCCCTGGGCCTCTGCTTATTATACTCTGGGGTCTGAAGACTCCACAGTATAATAGCAGTTTCAGTTCGGCCGTGTTCAGTCTGAACAAAACTGCAAATATTAAAATAACCGACGTGAACAAAATCATATGGATTATATCCTAGTTGGTTATATTTCGTTTAATCGCCCAGCCCTACTACTACTATAGTATTGCAAATGTATTTTAGGAAACTTCTTTCCATTATTAATTGTATTCTTTTGTTAGACTCCTGGGCACACTCCTTCACTGAGATGGGATGAGACTCCAGGCCGTGCTAAAGGAAGCGAAACTCCTGGAGCCACACCTGGGTCAAAAATTTGGGATCCTACTCCAAGCCATACTCCTGCTGGAGCTGCAACCCCTGGTCGTGGGGATACTCCAGGACATGCAACACCAGGCCATGGAGGAGCAACATCTAGTGCACGTAAAAATAGATGGGATGAAACTCCTAAAACAGAACGTGGTAAGCTTGGTGTTTTTTTTTTCATATAATATTGTACAGGAGTTATCTTTCTACAAGTAAGTCCTTTCAGATTGAAGCTAAAACAGTGATTAAGCTGCCTTCTACAGTATGCAGGTTAAACTGTCTATAATGGAGTCAGTAAGCACATACAGCCTCCCAAATAATGAAAGGTCATGAAATCATGCATTTTATGCTTAAGCATATTGCACAGAACCAGGTATCATATCAACATTTCACACAGAACCAAGCTTAGGGTGGGACTAATGAAATAGCCATGGTAGTGTACACAACAGATTGACTACAACCCACACATAACCTTTCCTAGTCCCCTGGTGAAGTACATGTTTCCTAGTTCAAAATAGCCCCATCATTCTTGGATTATCATAAGGACCAAATGGGTTGTAGATCGGGGGCCCAGCGGCAAGTAATTGTCCCTTTGTTCCCATTTCAATTTGACCTCATATTCAAGTTTAGTTAATTACTATTGTGGGGCTTGGGAGTCTACTGGAGGATGAGTATGTGTTGGGTGAATCTCCATGACGTTTGCCTGTGGTTTTGTTTGTATTGAACATGTCCAAACCGGACTGCTATTATACTCAGGGGTCTCTTCAGACCAGAGTATAATGAGAGGTAGTCAAGGAAAGGTGAGCAAATAGTGTTACTAATTTCCCCTGGGCTGCTGCACTGGTTCCCTATTCTCTTCGGGCCTCTTCCGGTCGCCTGAATGATGTCAGGGGCTGCAGATGCCTGTGATTGGGTATCAGCAGTCACGTGGGTCAGGTCACAGGCCTCAGTGGTTCCTGACCTCATTCAGACGGACAGGAGAGGTGAGTAACATTGTATGCTCACATCCATGGTCCTACGTTTATTATACTCTGAGGTTTAAAGTATTCACCAGATTCATGATGAGGCAAAGGCTCATCCGCCACGGCCAATGTGCCTCTGCAGAAATCAATATCAGCTCATAGAAGATTATATATTTCTGTCAATATTAACACAAAAGTGGCAGAAATGTTAGTAAGTTTGGTAAAGGGTTTTGCTCACCTATACCCTGCCCTGCCCCCTGCTGCTGCAAAGAGTGAAGTACTAGCTATAACAAAACCTGAGATTTCACCAGCTAAAAACAGTCAGGAATTTGAACTTAAAATGCAGCAGTTCATGCTGCATGTAAATTCACATTCCAGACTGTGCTTTTAACTATTGATAACTATAATTGTTTTATAGCTAATACTTCAAAATCTCAGCTTTCCTATGATTCCAGAACCATTTTTGTAGGTGGTAAAAAACCGGAGGTTTAAAGTGACCATCCCCCTCTTGGTAAATGCTTTAGTTTCAAATGTATTTATTACATTACGAAAGCTTGGTACAACATAGTCAGTGACATGTCACGATCAAATGCAATCATAAGATGTCATAAAAGAATAAATGCAGCTATCAGGGTAACACTAGATACCAATAGACCTCATATAAAGAAAACATAAAAGAAATAATGCTCCCTCTTTACGTGATGCATTGAGTATTGGTGTACAGACAGACTCCCTAGCAATGTTTGGTTAGATCATTCCTAATGATAACTTTGGGAATGGGAACCTGTAAAAATAAGAGTTCAACATATGCAGAGTTCATTCATATCACTAATGCCTACACCTGCATGCACATATCATCATAAAATCACCAGAACTGGAAGGAGCTAAAATCTGCTTTTAAGCTGGAAGTATCACCCCATAAAATGTAGGGACTACACCATGGAAAGCAAGTACACCCCTAAACCTTAGTTTTTAAAGTAGACAACCTGATTTTGAAATAATGCACAGACGTATATTTGCTCCTAAATCTCATATTCAATCGTACATTCACACACAACACATTAAATAGATGAAGGTGTACACAATTTACACATACCACAAACATCAACTACAAGAGCTCATACTCTCAAAGCACTGATTCAAAAGACAAGCAATATTCTGGGGTCAACCACTGAGACTGTAGATTTCATTTAAAAATTGGCGGAGAGAAGCCCTCTCGGTCCTGCATGGAGGATTTTTTTTTTTCTTTTTTTTTTCCTCCCCATTATAGTCTGTGGTGTCCGTGAGTAACTGCTTGTTTTTTGTTTTTTTTTGTGGGTTCCTGAGGAGGGGGGCACACCCTTTAGAGCCCCATTTCTTAGTATCCATTCGGGCTTTAAAACGAATCCAAGATTTTCAAAGATATATCATGAAAATTTAGAGTGGTGTTAAACAATGTCGGGAATTGAGATCTGCAGGTTTGAGTTTTCTGAACAGTGTTTTTACCAGCTGTCTGGATCTGTATAAGCTATCATTATAATCTTGGTATCATTTTAAAGATGAGATTCTCATCCAAGATTTTCTTCATAGCCCTAACGGTTCCTGATAAAACAGAAATCATTAGTAGCAAGGACCTTCTACATACTACTTTTGGCTACTAAAATGCCACCCTCTGGAGCGTATGACATGCGTCCCTGGCAGGGAAAGGCTTAAGAGGAAGTTTGATAGGTTAATAAAGCTTATTTAAAGGGCTAAATATCTGAGACAAGAGTTATCTTCAATCCTAACTATTGCAGCATAGTCTCAGCTTCTGAGCCCAAGTCATTGCAATGCCTTAAATTAACAGTATACACATTTAGTATTCCACCCAATCATGATGTCTTGTTACTTCATGGAACAGAAAGGTGTTAATTTTTGGAAGCTGGATGACCCCTTTATCTACAGATACATCCACAGCAGTGCTAAATACTGTTTCCTTGTGCAGCCTTTTCTCTGCTTTATTTTACTTTAGACTTGTATCGCTGCTATTTACATGCACTGAATCTGTGAACAAACTGTTTTCCATGTTGCATCTGCCTGTTCTCCCCTCCAATGAAATCACAGGTAATAAATCACTCCCACATTTGTCACATGATGCTGTGATGTTTTGTTTGGCAGTTCACTCCAATTCCCCCCTGTGAGCACCAGACTCAGGGAGTGAGAGCAGGCAGATGCATCATGGGGAAATGTAGTTTCTTCACAGATTCGTGTATTCGTATATACAGTGGGTACAGAAAGTATTCAGACCCCTTTAAATTTTTCGCTTTGTTTCATTGCAGCCATTTGCTAAAAGCAAAAAAGTTCATTTTATTTCTCATTAATGTACACTCAGCATCCCATCTTGACAGAAAAACAACAGAAATGTAGATAATTTTGCAAATTTATTAATAAAGAAAAACTGAAATATCACATGGTCATAAGTATTCAGACCCTTTGCTCAGTATTGAGTAGAAGCACCCTTTTGAGCTAGTACAGCCATTAGTCTTCTTGGGAATGATGCAACAAGTTTTTCACATCTGGATCTGGGGATCCTCTGCCATTCTTCCTTGCAGATCCTCTCCAGTTCCGTCAGGTTGGATGGTGGACAGCCATTTTCTGGTCTCTCCAGAGATGCTCAATTGGGTTGAGGTCAGGGCTATGGCTGGGCCAGTCAAGAATAATCACAGAGTTGTTCCGAAGCCATACCTTTGTTATTTTAGCTGTGCGCTTAGGGTCATTGTCTTGTTGGAAGGTGAACCTTCAGCCCAGTCTTGGGTCCAGAGCACTCTGGAAGAGGTTTTCTTCCAGGATATCTCTGTACTTGGCCGTATTCATCTTTCCTTCAATTGCAACCAGTCGTCCTAACCCTGCAGCTGAAAAACACCCCCAAAGCATGATGCTGCCACCACCATGTTTCACTGTTGGGATTGTATTGGACAGGTGATGAGCAGTGCCTGGTTTTCTCCTCACATACCGCTTAGAATTAACGCCAAAAAGTTCTATCTTCGTCTCAACAGACCAGAGAATCTTATTTCTCATAGTCTGTGAATCCTTCATGTGTTTGGCAAACTCTGTGCAGGCTTTCATATGTCTTACAGTGAGGAGAGGCTTCCTTCGGGCCACTCTGCCATAAAGCCCCGACTGGTGGAGGGCTGCAGTGATAGTTGACTTTGTGGAACTTTCTTCCATCTCCCTACTGCATCTCTGGAGCTCAGCCGCAGTGATCTTTGGGTTCTTCTTTACTTCTCTCACCAAGGCTCTTCTCCTACGATTGCTCAGTTTGGCTGGACGGCCAGGTCTAGGAAGAGTTCTGGTCGTCCCAAACATCTTCCATTTAAGGATTATGGAGGCCACTGTGCTCTTAGGAACCTTGAATGCTGCAGAAATTCTTTTGTAACCTTGGGCAGATCTGTGTCTTGCCACAATTCTGTCTCTGAGCTCGTTGGGCAGTTCCTTTGACCTCATGATTCTCATTTGCTCTGACATGCACTGTGAGCTGTGAGGTCTTATATAGACAGGTGTGTACCTTCCTAATCAAGTCCAATCAGTTTAATTAAACACAGCTGGACTCCAATGAAGGAGTAGAACCATCTCAAGGAGGATCAGAAGGAAATGGACATCATATGAGTGTCACAGCAAAGGGTCTGAATACTTATGACGATGTGATATTTCAGTTTTTCTTTTTTAATAAATTTGCAAAAATATCTACATTTGTTTTTTTCTGTCAAGATGGGGTGTTGTGTACATTAATGCGAAATAAAATGAACTTTTTTTGCTTTTAGCAAATGGCTGCAATGAAACAGAGTGAAAAATTTAAAGGTGTCTGAATACTTTCTGTACCCACTGTAAATAATAGTGATACAAGGAGTCTCAAGTAAAAATAAAGTCAAGAAAAGGCTTCATAAGGGAACAGTGTGTACTGCTTTGGATGTATTTGCAGATAATTTTTGGAAGCTGGATAACGCCCTTTTAAGGACCGCCCATTGGATTTTTACGTCAGGAAGGTAGTTGTTTAGTTCTGTAAGGACATACCGGTAACTCCAGGCAGAACTCAGCAGCTGCACAAAATCGTGCAGCTGCTGAAACGGGGAGCCGGCTGTAACTTCAGCCAGAGCTCCCAGAGAGAAGACAGGGAAGGTTTATTACCTTCCCTGCCTTCCCAATCGCTGTGTATACAGCGCTCAATGAGTGCAGTATAAAGCACTATGGGCGCAGCCATCTTGCGGCTCCCCTCTGACCTGGTGGTCACGTGATCCGCCAGGATCAGTGTGTTTTAGAGCTGCTGGGTCCTATAGGACCCAGATCAACTCTATAGCAATGTGCAAGTAACGTGCAGGAGGCTGTATTCCTCCTGCAACTGGGGCTAAATGTACTAGCCCCAGTTACAGAGGAAATCAGCCTTCCCCCAAAAAAAAAAAAAAACCAGATTTTCCAAAGGTCTATTATGACCTTATGGGGGACACAATTTTTTTTTTTTTTTGTTTTTTTTACATAGAAAAGTAAAAAAAGTAAATAAAATTAAAAAAATAAAATACGCCAATAAAACGCCCTTAATTAAAGGTTATAGGCCCACCCCCGACGACACATACAAAATAAAGATTACCGTAACAGAGAGTAAAAACTATTTTATAAAGTTTTTTTTAGTAGCACTTTGTGTTTAAATTTAAAAAAAAATTAAAATGTGAAAAACACATGTTTTCTCTCCACTTTTGTTTATATTCTCCCGGATATAAAAAAAAAAAATAAATTTAAACATGCAAAAATAAAAACATAAAAAAATAAAGCCTTATGTGTGACCGAAAAAAGACGCAGAAATTAGTTGAATAACACCAATGATAAAAATGTTACAGCCCTCCAAAACCGCACATTCAAAAAAACTTGAAAATGTGCCTGGTCTGGAAGGGGGGGGGTGGTAAAACATCTGGTATGGAAGTGGTTAAATGGGTGTGTGTATGTTGGTACGGGACAGTATGTCGCTAGTAGGCAGGGACTCCTAGCATCGTTGTTAGCTAGGATGCTAGGAGTCCCGCTCTCAGCATTAAGTTCAAGCTGGTAAATCTGGCTAACACACAGACTGGGTTTCACAGGTGAAACAGTTGTGTGCTGCCATCCTTTGATATTGATATCCAGGTCATTTAATATCAGATTAGTGGCGGTCTGATAATGGGAGCTGATAACGGAAATATTACAGTTTACAGAGTCTGAAGCAAGACAGCTCCTTCTGCTATGTGGTGGCTGTACTGGGTTACTGCATGTCAGTTCCCATGTACTTAAATGACAGATGACCTTAAGGGGATATTCCCATCTCAGCAGATCGCTTTAGTGATGGGAGTGACTGCTCCCCTCCCTGACCTCAACAGCTGGAAATTACAGCAATAGCCAAGCAGTACTGCTCTACTCTGCTGCCATAACTCCCATAGAGGGCAATGGGGGCTACTGAAACAGTGTAGCACAGCTGAGTTGTGCTGTTTTCATAGCTCCCATTCACCTCTGAGAGTTACTGGAGCAAGATAGTTATGCTTGGCCTTTTCTGCAAATCCTTACGAAGGGGCTTGGACTTGAGAGCAGTTATTTCAATCTTACCCTGTTTCCCCGAAAATAAAACAGCGTCTTATATTAATTTTTGCTCCCAAAGATGTGCTGTGTCTTATTTTCAGGGGATGTCTTATTTTTTTTTGAAATGAAGAAGAATTCACATTTATTGTTGAACAAAAAAATGAACATTTATTATATACAGTACTGTACAGTAGTTGTCATCACAAACCAGCGTAACCAGACAAACTGTGAATCCTATCAAGAATTTCTTACTACTACCGTACCATTATTTCCATGTACAACAATTAACAGTATTGTACATTTAGCAATATTTACGGTATGAATAGAAAGTCAAATTTATTCAATGACAGTTATGTCATCATCTTCTAAGGACATCATCATAACAATCCAAACCATTAATTTCCCTGCACACAGTATCATGCCCCATAGTGGCCCCTGCACACAGTATCATGTCCCATAGTGGCCCCTGTACACAGTATCATGTCCCATAGTGACCCCTGCACACAGTATCATGTCCCATAGTGACCCCTGCACACAGTATCGTTCCCCATAGTGGCCCCTGCACACAGTATTATATCCCATAGTGGCCCCTGCACACAGTATCATTCCCCATAGCGGCCCCTGCACACAGTATTATATCCCATAGTGGCCCCTGCACACACAGTATTATGCCCCATAGTGGGCCCTGCACTGAGTATTTTGCCCCATAGTGGCCCCTGCACACATTATTAATTGTCCCATTGTGGACCCCGGAGTATAATGATAGCGGTGATTGTGGGGTTCGGCCCGCGGCCTCACATACCATATATACTGTGTGTTCTGTTCGGGAATGCTGCGAAACGAAACGTCTCCTGCGTCTTACTTTTGGGGGATGCCTTATATTGGGCAATTCTACGAAACCTCTCCTATGTCTTACTTTCGGGGGTGTCTTATTCTCGGGGAAACAGGGTAGCAGTTTGTCAAGATGGGAATAAACCCTTTTTAAAGTCATCAGAAATCAAATGGGGCAAGAGGAGGATCATACGCACTGCCAGCACATCATTTGCTGGACCCCTTCTGCTTCTGGCTGGAGTGAGTGCTGTAAGTACAGTATTTGCAGCCCTAGTTTCAAACTGTTCTAGCTAAATCACATTTAGGGATTTAGTCCTGGTATTGTTTTAAGGCCAAGATTCTCAAGGTCCTAGTATAAGCAAGGTCTTTTAGTAGTAACTTCTACAGAAGCCTGGATGGAGCTCAGGATAAACTATTTTGGGGTTCAATTTGGGGTTAAATTTAACATTATTTTAAAAATAAGTGTTTTTTTATTAGTTTGGGTTGTTCTCTTGGCGATTTGTTTGTTGCAAGTTTGAGACAGTGTCTTTCCTTCATTTTTCTTCTTGCTATGCTATTTTTAATTTTTTTTTTTTTTGTTAACTTTAGATACACCTGGGCATGGAAGTGGTTGGGCTGAGACTCCACGTACAGATCGTGGTGGAGAATCTGTTGGTGAAACTCCAACACCTGGAGCAAGTAAAAGAAAGTCTCGTTGGGATGAAACACCAGCTAGTCAGATGGGTGGTAGCACTCCTGTTTTAACTCCAGGGAAAACACCAATTGGTACACCAGCAATGAATATGGCGACTCCAACTCCAGGTATGTTGTTTACTCTAAACTTTACGCTCCCATGGCACTACCGTAATTTATCTCTGGGAGTTTAAAAAAGTGGAAATAACTCTATAAAAGTTCATATTAAATATAATTTATATAGTAAATAACGATTTTTAATTACAGGTGAGACCCATAGAAATTCATTTTGAGGTGGTTAGCTTGAAGTTGCTTTTGTTTTTTATATTCTAGCTGTTGGGAAAAGTGAGTGGAGCAATACAGTTAAAGGGAGTCTTCCACCACCACAAATCATACTGTTGTAGGGGCCATTAGTGGCATAATGAACATACATATTCTGTGTTGTGTGTGTGTGTGTTTGTTTTTTTGTTAGATGGGTTCATGTGTTACACTTAAATGCTGCCTGAGGGATGTGGATGGGGTTTGGGTTGGCTTTAAAAGTGAAAGCAACATCTCAGATGCTATGGTCTTATTGCACCATAGCATCTAACATATTAAGTGTTTTTGATAGTGGTCTCTGACTATAGACGATGCCAGTGGGTGTCTGCTGTGGAAAACAGCACAGACCCAGTAGCTTCGGAGCCTGCTTCGCTCCTAAGTGCATGCAGTATTTCAAATTGTCACAGCAGATGTCAGCAAGGGCTTAAAGGGATTGTTCAGGTATTTTGTTTGTTTTTTATGGCTTATACATAGAATATGCCATAAATATCTGATCGCTGGGGGACCAGAGCCATTTACTTTTGGCTTTGTATTGTGTATAGTATGGGTGTCGGAAACAGCCTGGTGCAGCTGATCATTAATGAGCAACAA